>JASANF010009890.1:0-29009 GCA_030248245.1 Trissonchulus sp. WLG1_4
ATAGTATTAGAATTAAATAGCAATTAACAAAAAAAAACAATACCTGAATTATGGCAGTTAAACAGCGCAGGCAATTCTTGAGTAAAAAGTAGCGCTTATTGAAGAGCGAAAGTAAATAACCGACCGATCAGTAGCGTGTCGGTGATAACAACTGATCCAACCTACTTGCTAACCGCCTTTTATACCTTGAGTTCCGCCATTCACTGACACTTGACAGAGGGGGCTAGGTAATAAATTATTTAGGAGGGGCTAGGTAATTGCCAAGGAGGGGCCTGGTAATAAATTATGTAGGAGGGGGCTAGGTAATAAGTATTGGCTAGGTAATTGCCAAGGAGGGGCCTGGTAATAAATTATTTAGGAGGGGGCTAGGTATTGACAAAATATATACTGCTACTTACGGCAGTGCTATCCCCATGGTAGCTGATGACGCCAAAAAGTCAATTTACCTACAATTAATCATCCATGACAGCTGATGACGCCAAAATGCCAATTTACCTACAATTCTGACAGCTATAACCGACGCTATGACTCATAATACTGTCAATTAGCAATGACGTCACACATTCTGTCATACCTAGACGCCTTTCCACTTATTGTGGTTACTACCAAAAACTAGCATAGGGTTTACTAAAACAGGTATATCTGGCTTTAGCGTAGGAATTAAGCTTATCTTATTATATCATTTTGTAGTCCACATAATTGTCTACAAGATGACGTATTAATCGTCTTGATCGGACCTACTACGGCTAAGAAATCTTCCATGCCCCAGCGGTGTCATCATAGGAAAATTAGCATAAGGTTTACTAAAACAGGTATACCTACCCATAGCGTAGGAGTTGAGCTTAGCTTTTTATATACACTTGTACTACACATAATTATCTACTACATGACGTATAGATCGTATTGATCGGTCAAGTAACGGCTGAGAAATCTTCCATGCCCGTAAAATGTGCGGTGTCATCATAGGAAAATTACTACACAAGGCTTAAAAATTGAGGGGCTTGTACTAAAACAGGTATATCTGGTGTTAGCGTAGGAATTGAGCTTAGCTTTTTATATCAACTTGTACTACACATAATTATCTACAATATGACGTATAGATCATCTTGATCTGACCTACCACGGCTAAAAAATCTTCCATGCCCGTAAAATGTGCGGTGTCAACATAGGAAAAACTACCGTAAGACAACTAGCCAGGCAGCTGTCACACCACACCCTAAAGCATTCCAATTGCATTACATATTATAGTCATTTCAAAAATTCACCACATTACGTACTGAAAATTTGCAAAATTTTAAAATATAATTAAGAGTTAATTAAATAGAAAATTAAGATTTAATTACATAAAATTATTAATTAAAAATATTGAAATAAAAATTAAAAATATTTTTGACTCGAAGAAAATTGTTCATTTTTTTCAGTGCATAAATATATAAAAAACAAAAAAAAAAAAAACAAAAACAAAAACAAAACATAAAAAATAAGACAGCGCAGCCGCCATCCGCCACCAACCACCGGCGGGGGAGCGGGGGGGGAGGAAAATACCGACCCGCCCCTCCCCCCCCCCCCCCCACGAACCACCAGGCCCCCCCACCACAAAAACCAAGACCAAAAAACACAAAAAACACAAGAAAAAAATCTAATGTAAATGATCCTCAAGTTGGTTAGTCTCAAAGCGGTTTAGTTTCGGCCACTTCTGAGCAAAATGAATTGATAAAATTTGAAAAGCAAAGACTAGAAATTGAACTGGAAAGACTGAATCTAGAAAAAGAAAGACTAGGGTCACAAGAGAGTCAAACTGAAACACCTGCTTGTAGTGACAGTGACTAAGTTACCACAGCTTGACATCCCAAATTTCTGCGGAAACCTCCTTAAATGGAGAGAATTTTGGGACTGTTTGGAAGCTATGGTCCACAGCAACGATAAAATTGCTGATATCCAAAAATTTGCATATTTGAAAAGTAAATTAGGTGGTGAAGCTGCTGATACTGTAACTGGCCTGCAGCAAACAAATGAAAACTATGATAAAGCTTTAGAGTGGCTTCATGACCGTTTTGGTGACCAAGTTTTCAGAGTATTATAGCAATCGTTATATGTAGTTCTTCATTCGTACATATTGTCATAATATCTACTTCGTGAACTAATTAAAAAACTTGATTCAGTCGTACCGAAAATACAGATACTGATACAAGTGAATTCAACGGATCAAAAAACAAAAATCCAAAATTTTTGAATTTCATTTGTACAAAAGTAATTTTTCGTGAAAATTCTGTTGAACAAATATCGTCTACGACATATTACATCCATCATTCTATTGCGATATTCAATCAACAACCACATGTATATCCTACTCCAACTAAAAGTATCGGTACCTATTTGTCAATTCAAGCTATTAAACGTGCGTATACACCAGTTTTACATATGTAGTCTTGATGGTCATTATTTTGTATCTTAATGGCTTTAAATAGATATTAAATTGAATGGCTGGCCTCAAAAAAAATGGGCCTAACTTTTTATCGATATTAATTATGAATTTTAAAGTAAGGGTTGCTATTTTTAACATTTAACTTACAATTTTTTATGGTTTCTAAGTCACTAATAAAGCTTTCACCTATTAGCAGAGAAAAAGCATCAAAGATCAAAATTTTAAAATCATTTATCTACAATGATTGCGTTTAATATTTATAGTTGCATCAACATAGGACGTCCAATAGAGGTAACAAATCTCAGTAGACAAAAAGACTTATCAAACGATGAAAACCCGGCCAATTCTTTTTCCAGCAACGATAAAATCCCTATTGTAGCGTGATTTAAAAATTTGTTCACAATTTAAATAAATAGAATTTATTTTTGTTCCTTCTTGAGAAGGAACTATTGTTTTGAAATCAACTCTGCATAGTGTAAAAGTAGCAGCCACATGATGTCCAGCGTATATGATTAACACGTAAAGTCAGTATGGGAACCGACTGCTCTTTTTTTTAAAAACTTTGGTGTTTTTTTACTATTTTTAATGAAATAATGGTCACGACATTTTTGCCTAGGCACTGAATTGTCATTTTACTAAAATTTTGTGATTTAAAAAACTTTCGCATACACATGCTAATCACGTGACCGTACTTTCATTCTACATAGTCATAGCTGAACATCGTTAAATATCGAACTGGTGTGGTCGAGTGGTCAAAAGCGCTAGTCCAGAATTTGTTGATGTGTACTTCGAGGGATCGACCCTCATATGATGAATTTTTGCAAAATATTTACGCCGATTTTGTCAGCAAAAACTGTTTTGATGAGATTTTTTGTCAAGGAAAGCGATAGCGTCGTCGAGTTGGCAAGTAGTTGCAATTATGGCATGTGTTTTTGCAAGAGTACATAATAGGAAGAGTATGACACTCTCCCTATTATGCCTGGCAGCGCGCGTCCAATTCGCAGCGCGAAATAGGCCTTTTATGTACGGTTTTGAGGGGGGGGGTACCCCCCCTCAACTGAAGACGGGGTACTGACGCACGCCCGAAGGCATAATAGGAAGAGTGTCATACTCTTCCTATTATGTACTCTTGGTTTTTGACATGAGCATTGAAACTGAATAGATCAACTGTACACAGGTATTAGTGCGAAGTTGAATTCTCCTAGGTAAAATAAGCAGAATTTTTACTCAGCGAAGGAACCTTGCCCCCTTTTGGGGCCTGCTTGTTATATTCCTATTTAAAAAAGCTTACAATGAAAACCCAGTGCAATTTCAAGTATTCTTAGCGATTTCTCTAGGCAAATAAATCTCTTTGTATATATGCATGTAAACCATGAAATACAGTTTAAGAAAAACAATTTTTAGATCGGGTTAAGGAGCTGATTAACGTAAACTTTATTAATTCATTGGATTCAGTTTAGTCAAACGCGGTCCAGGCGCAGAAATTTTGTATGGCATGCTTTTAGTAAGCGAAGATTAGTAAATTATTAAAAATTATATTGTTAATATTATATTGTCAGTTTTTGTACCAAATTTGTAAAAATAAATAGACTAAAATGCTTCATATCTGAATGTTTGTTAGTAACTACATACACACAGGGAGAAGTTGTGGATAAGTGATGCGGATAAACTTTGTATGAAATGATTAAACCAATAGATATATTTGTTTTAAGAAATCTGTGTATCAGCATGATTAATTATTATTTAGCAGAAAAACAAAAAATAACAAAATTCTTGTTTTGAAGTTAATGTCAGTTTCCAGTTGAATCTGAACCAGAAAACTTTTGGTTGTTTTGATGACTGTTTCTTATTTTCTGGTAGTACATGTAGGTATTCACTAAGTATATACATACCTAACTCTGCAAATTTGTCCACCTCGCAAACTACAATATTGCCGACTAGAGGTTAGACCGGTTGAAAACTCTTACTGAAAAAGCAACAGCCACAAAAAAGTATTATAAGTTACGCAATTATCATATAGATGGGCTGGGACGTCTATTCACGAACATTCAGGAAATGTGTATTGAAGACTATGAAAAAGTCTGGATAACGTCCAACTAGATTTGATTTAATCAGCATGATAATTTACAGTTAATTAATTTGCAGCTGAAATTTTACTTTATTTTCAGCTAATACAACCTACAATGAGTGGTTAATTGCATTTCAGGCAAAATTACTTTGCATTTTTAGTTATCAATGACGTTAATAGATGTGCTTAACATGAATGCAAACACATTGAGAAACATTACAAGTGAAACAAGCACGCTTTGCGAGTAAGGACAAATGAATTTTGACAGATTTTGTTGTGACATGCTTGCACTGCTGAGGATATTCTTCGAATATAAAACGCGGCATCAAAATTTTTTAAATGGAATATTGTTGACTAAATATGAAAAAAAGAAAAAGTTTAAAATAATAAACCAATATTAACGCGATTTCCAGAATTGGATATTATGTATATAGCAAAACATTAATAATATAATCAATACCGCTACAAAAAAACGAATAATCAGCGTAGGTTTTATTAAACTGTGTGTCAATAAAATATATAAGTATCAAAACAAAACTAATTACATAACGGTTTTGATGAATTTGACTGTTCATAAACTTATTATTAAAGATGAACACGTCACTAGTTGTTTTTACGCTAACAAATCTGTAAACATCTTTTAATTTATTCCTTCCCATACGTGGCAGTCAGGAAGTTCAACTACTTAAACACATCACTCATATTAAATAACACTGATGAAGGATGCTGTAACGTCATATTTGTTGTTATCTTAATTGGTTCTTGAAAACTTGTTATTGTTGATGTGGTTGTATGTTTGTTGAGCAGCTGGCGTTCACTGTCGGAAGGTACGGAGGTATGCCAAAACCTCCTCGTCTTGAGAAATGAGAGCCTGTGTTGGCGGGTGCTTACTGACGAACATTAAATGACGTTGCGCGTCGGACTTGGAGTACTCTAAGCGGTGAGGAATGTCTTCGTCATGAGCGTCACAGAGACTACATTTGATGGTGGTGCTATTTAGTCTGTTGTTGTATGATCTAAGTGAAGTAGAGTGGCCAGAGCGAATTTGGTTGCGCCAGAAACGATGTTTATTGCTCACAGTGTTATGGCCCTTTTTATTGCGGTTATTAACAAACATAACAGCAGTTTCCAGGTCAGCCGATGCAGTGTCCAAAAAAGAGCGTAACAGGCCTTGTTCGAATTGCAGCTTGGTGTAGGATGGAATCAAAACCGCCTTGTTTTGCAGCTTGGTCTGTGGCTTCGTTGCCAGGGAGAGTGGAGTGTGCTGTGACCAATTGGAAGATTACCTGACATGTGCTGTTGATTACTTGAAGCAGGCTGCTGATTTCGGCAATAATTTCCGGTTTGTGACGGTTGACAGATGCTAGCCTGGAAATGGTACTTTTGTTGTCAGAGCAAACAAGAACCCTGTGCATGTGACGTAGCTGGGCGGATTGGGCAGTAATGTTTTCAACGCAGTGCAAAAGTTTGACATTCACAATTATAGCTAGAGCATTCGGTTGATGCACGTGCTGAAATGTTTCGATTACAACAGGATCATTTGGTGGACCAGATGTTCTGACATCAAGCTGACACTCAGTTAAACGTCAAAATGTCTTATGCGCAACAAGTTTCAGACCATTGCGAAGAACAATCCACCGCATATAATTACAACTCATAGTACTCTTGCACTAGACTAAACTAAACCCACTTTTGTCTACTTTGCAGAATGGCAGCAGCTTATCAAAAAGCGTAGGCGCCAAGTAAGAATACGTAAAAGCAACTATCAAAATATAAATGATGTTAGTCCCTCCGCAGACATTTTTGCTTACATAATCTCCAAAAATGTAGTGCAAACTATGTCAAAAATTATTGCAAGTGTCCACAATCAATAAATGAACATGTCCCACATCAGGGCTTTATTTAAATAGTCTCCATTTTAGCTTTACAAAAATGCTTCCAATTGTTTTATGATACAGAATTTGCACTCCCAATTTTTGTCGCCGCTGGTATAGAACCCGTGCAAAACCCGAAAGCGTAAACTACATCGATGAATAAATATTTATTACTATGTCACTGCAACATTAACGGAATCAAACATAATCAACTAAAAATTAATAATTTTAATTGGTTAGAAAAAATAAAAGTTTGTATTGGTATTGATAAAAATGGTATTGGTGACGATGTTTTATCAAGAAATTTTACAACCAACACAACATACTGTACTTGAACCAGATTGTTTTGAAATTATATACGCTTTTATTCCAACTGCAACGGATCGGTTTGGTATTTTATTGGCATACCGGCCCCCTAACTGTAATAGGAGTTACTTAGATTGTCTATCAAGCATACCTGCATTTAGCTCAAATTTCGTGACATCGTAATACTAGGCGATCGTAGCAGTAACATGTTCAATTAAAACGAACAGAAAAGTACGATTTTTACTTAAGTTCAGTCTGGATAATTCACTTGTGGACAAAATGAGGTCGATTCAAGGAACACTTTTTGACTTTATTTTAATGTCAAATCGGGCAAACTATACGAATGCCCAGGTGATCCAATCTAGAGCTTCTGATCATTCAATTTGTTCTTTAATTTTCTAAAAAAAGCATCAAGCCTCTTCTCAACATTATCACATATAAAAATGTAAGTGCATCACTGCCTTGCGCTGATAAACTGGTTGGCAAATATTAACAATAAACATATTACAATAAAAACGCCGCTTACAACAAAAACTCGCATGTCGAAAATAGTTTTTACATAAAAAGCCATAATGAAGAAATAATAGTCACATGACTTTTTTAATTTCTATCAAAATGCATTTTTCACACAAAATACAAAACAAAATTTACATGCAAAAATATAGAAAAAAGTTTTCCAACATTCTGAACTTTCTCAGTTTTGAACTAAAGTCCTGGCAGGCAGGTCGCTTTCAACTGTAAGCAAGTTTGTTTGATTCCACGTTTGCCTGACATATGCCGGCCAAACCGCCACTATTAACTCTTCAGTAATTCGTTCTTGTTTCAGACATAATAAGACAAAGCCATCAGTTTCACAATATCTTCTCCAACTTATCGCCTTCACTAACTGTTAACATCAGCATGACACTATTCGACGTTTTATCCGAAAACTCACTACATTACTACCTTCGCTGTTTGACGTCGTATACTTGTTTGACTAAAAGAGCAAATTTCAGCAAATTCAGCGCAGGCATCTTAAGCATTGCCAGCTTCCTCTTAATGAAAGCACAATTTGAATGCTCAAAAAGTGCCATCTATGGCTACTCAGCCGCATTTTCTTGGTTCTTTAAGCTCTACAAAAGTCAAAACTTCTTGCGGACACTTGGTTCACGAACTACTTGAAAGGCTTGGATCGTCTTGTGGGCAGACCAACGAAAAAATCTCCACTTATGTGCAAAATCTAAAAATTTTGTCCCATCTACCTTGGAAAAACAAGTATCTCAAGTCTTTTTGTGCGTTAACACGAATTGTTCTCGGTTTTCTCTGCAGTGCGGAACTAACAAACTTGAATTTTAAATGTATACAAATTTATTCAGATCCCAGTTTTCTATGTCTCAGTATACCTCAAAGCAAAACGGATCAGTTGTGTGAATTAAATCAGATTGCAGTTCCGACAAACTATGCAGGTATTTTCCTTGTCGAGTTTGTCAGCAAATACAAGAGTTTTATTGTTTCATTAATTGTCCGAGTTTGATGATTTAATATTTGGTTCTGAATATGCGTTACTAAGACCGTCGAGATATCCCTGATTTTTGAAAAAAATTCGGTGTGAGCTGTTTAGTTGTTATTATTGAGCGTCCCTAGTCACCATCATGGTAAAGTCAAATCACCGGAGAACTATTGCGAAGTCCATAAGACCTCGGACCGCAATATAACAGGAGTTAACTATCAAAATCTTCGCTGAAAATTTTTATGGCCAAAAGTCGTTTGGTTATTGAGAGCGCTAACTTTAACGGAACAATGCCGCAGACTTATGGATGGCAAAATAATAACAAGGATTTTCGTCTTGATATCAAAAGCATATGATTTAATGCTTCACTTTAAGTTTTTAGCAAAATCATAGGTGTTTTTTTCTAATACAATTGTTAGTTTAAAAAAAATTAATGACAACTCAAAAAGTCAAAAGTCAAAAGTCAATATCTAGTTCCCATCTATTAACGAAAGGTGTGCCTGAAATTTTTCTACTCTTGCTATTATCGTTCAGTCAATTTTATGCAAATTTGGACTTGGCGTAAAGTTTGCCAAATGGAACGCTGGTTAAATATGCTGACGACATAAACTTATTCTGTCACAATACCAACGTCAAAAATCTTTGTTATGGTTAGCTCTGATTTTAAACTCAAGATTTAAATTTTAAATTCAGGATTTCCTACATTTGAACTATTTAAACCCTAATGTATCAAAACTACAGTTCAATTTGACAAATAGCAATAAGGTACTGAAACTAAATTCAAAAAGAAAAGAATAGTTGACTGAATAGACAAAAGTTACGACAGCTTTTACATCTCCCATGGTATGATTAAGTTACAAAATTGAATGTTACACGTACGTTACATGTACAAAATTGAATCGCTGGTGAATAGACGCACCAAAAACTGCGTCTATTCACTAGTCACCAAACAACTATTCTTGCTACCCGCAAAGAACCACTAGTATATTTATAACTCCATTTCACTTTGGCCAATTTTTCACACAGTCAACGACATACTATTTACTAATTTATTTGTTAATTCAACAAAAATGTCAAACAAAAGCTCTGAAAAATTTTTTCACAACAATATGCCACAGAATGAGAAGAAACTAAAGAACAGAAGAAAATTTTTCAGGATTTATAAAACTTCCAAAGAACGTTAAATGTCTATTAACACTAATTATTTGCTGTCTAATACGCAAAAAAACAATAGTTCACTCATTTATCGGCATTAAATTTTAATTAGCACTGGAGCTCAAACAGATACCGCAATGCCAAAAAAATTTATTTAGTATGCTTTGCAGCAATCTTACTAACCCAAACAATGTGTAATACGAAACAAGCACGTTTTGCGAGTTAGGTTATATTTACTTTAGATAGATTGCGTTGTGACGTATATACTTGCAGTGATGAGGATATTCCTCAAAAATTAAATTTAATATTGAAATTGGCACTTGAAATTTTTTGAAGCCACTATATTTAAATAAACTTGTCAACGTTATGTCGTGTGCTGAGTCAGCAGTGTCGCCAGTAATAATTAAAAACGTTTGCATCAGAAAAACTTTATAGTGTCAGTTTTGCTTAAATCACGATACCTACATAGGAGATAAAACGTAATTTTTTCGCACAGTTAAGTTCCAAATTGATCATTGTATTTCAAAACCGTACGTAATAACCATTTTATTTAATATACATAAAGTGTACTATATACCGTATACGAGTTACAGCACACATTATAACTAACTTCGTTGAGCTAAGATAACTTTGTTGCTGATATAGCTCAGGTCAGCCGCTTACCCTATGATGTATTAGTCAACGGCGCCCATACTGTGCGATACTTGATAGCATGGCTGCCATGAGCGCAAATTTTCTTGCTTTTGAACATATTGAGCAGTTCATGAAACATTACTGCGACACGTTTTGTCAAGTTATTGTCTTACGGTTGAAACTTAAGGTTAAGGTAAACTTACGGTTATTTAAGTTTAGTAGACACCTGTTTGAGTGTGGGTGTCTGTGTGAGTGAGAGAGCGAGTATGTCTCTAGTCTAGTGGTCAAAACAAATAAACGCCAAAACTTAGTGATTCCGCTAACAATTCATACGGCAATTGGAAAAAAATCCCTAATAAATATACAGCTAAGTGCCCGCAGTGCACGCGTGTACTAGTTGTTTGTGCCCGTGCGCACTGTCCAAATTGCTTGCAACCAACAGTTGACAGCAGCCAACTTAGTGCCCGCACTAAAGCGGGCATTTTCGTTTTGGGCAGTGCCCGCAATTTAGCTGGCATATGCATATATGTTTGACTTGTACTGTAGCTTTCAACATTCATTAAAAATGGAGTGTTCGTATCTCAGCCAGGTTGTAATGTTTGATTTATTTATATTTACTATTTTTAAATTTAAGTAATGCTGATACTTGAGGTCTGTAATGTATTTTGTCACAAGTGGGAGTCGTTCACAAACAATGATATCGATATGAGTTGGTGCAAATCTTAAGTTAGTGGAAATTGAATGGGTAACGTTGAGTGACGTGTGACTTTTGATGACGGCGATCAGATAGATTTTGACTATCATTTTTTATTTATATTAAGCTATACCTACGTACTTACTATCAATAAGCTTTCCACAGCGAGGTGTTCCTATATTTTGGAATTTATGTAAATTTATTTAAGCCTTTTTTCACATTCCTGTTGGTAAAATGGCTGTTTTAAGTGGTAGTAGCGATTTCGACAATTTTTTACATAAGATTTTAATAAAAGCTCTTTCTTGAAGCTATTTATTTTGTAGGTTTGTTAATTTTGTTGGTTTCGTACATATTTACATAATTTCAGACTCAGACATATGCAGACTCAAAAAACCTTTCCAGGGCCCGGTTTCATAAAAGATCAGTTGCGATTCATTAGTAACACTGATATTAGCTAGAAAATAAGTTATAACTTTGCGTTAACTTAATCCTTCTGTTGAAAATTTTCACGACATATTGCCAATATGTTAGATAATGTGTGTGTAAACTTTTGTTACATTTGCTTGATGCAGACAAAAGTCTAGCTAAGTCAAAGTCATTCATTAGTCTCAAATATTAGTAAATATTAGTGGTTCTAAAAAATTCACTAATATTTGCAACTAATGAATGACTTCAAGTTAGCTATAGATTTCACTGGATAAGTTGATTTTTGTGAGATTTGAACCACATGTGGTGTAGCATATTGGCTATCTGTCATTAAAATTTCAAGCAGAAATATTGTGTAAAGGTCAAGTTATACTCGATTTTCGATGTTGCACCAGTGTTACTAATGAATCGCAATTCATTGTTTATGAAACCGGGCCCAGGTCTATTTACCTATGCTATCCATTTATTTCATCACACTTTAAAATGATACTGTAGTCTAAAAGTTATTTGTACCTTCACCGCTGTAATTATACTCCGGTGTTTTTAGTGACAACGTGCCTACTTTTCCTTAACTGCTGGCCCATTGGCCGGTTTTATATTCTCAGTGTTCCACTTAAAACCCGCTAAAATGATTCTGCTGGGCATAGTGGAAATTGCGTTATTAGAAGACTAATTAACTTCACCTTGAAGCCATAGCTATATAGGCAGCACTAAGCTTCCGGCCCGTTAATGCTCTTGTAACTTATTTACATATATACAGTCACATGCAGAGCAATTTGTTTTCTAATATCCCATGCAAGGAGATGATAATCAGGTAAGATCCATTTTTTACTTTAAAAGGTGTCATTACTAATATTTATAAAATGCCTTAAGCAAACCAATAGCATTATGTATATCTGAATCATGTTTAATATTTTAGCAGACACCAATAATGATCTAGATTACACTTGTTCTTTTCATCATTTGTGAAATGCTGGAGGTGGTTAATGTAATGTTTTAATAGGAAACGAGCGTATTCAATCATTTAACGGAGTATTCCATCCCTTGATTAGTAAATTTAATTAGAAATCTTTTCAATTTATTGCGTTGTTGAACACTTTTCACGATGACGGTGGCAACACTGTCTTCTTGCTCTTCCCATGAAAAGGTAATAATTTACATTGTAAACCAAACTATTATAAACTTTTTATGTTTATTGAACTTCAATTTTGGCAGTTGATAAATGTTTAGAAGGATTTAAAATATTACTTTACGCCTTTTTCTATGTTAATATTAACTAAATTAGATTAACTGGATTAACTTTTATACCAACATAGGATTGACTTAAAATCATAAAATTTTGCAAGCGAAGCAGATGACATGGTTTTGTCGTTCTACAAAAATGCTTAAACTTTCTCCAATTGTATGTTGCGATTATCGAAGTTAATCTCGCTAATCTAGTCTAGTTAATATAGTTTATGAAAATACTCTTTGCTAGATTGGCATCTATCTTGAAAATCACTCAGTTATAACAATAGAAACAAACGCAAAAGTATAAGCATGCACGCACAAAAATGCTATATATACTTTCAATAACTACAGTATCTATAATTTTTACACCAATTAAGATGAATCAGTGTACTTACAGTCGCTATTGACATTTTCACAAAACCCACAGTTAAACACTACTATTTGGGCTTTAACGCTTTATTTAAACCGACAGCAGTAAAATGTTTTTTAATGTTTTAGGAACAACACGGATTAAGAAATGTCCTTGCAGATCTTACAGCAACGACCATTTACTTGTTTCGCAGAATGGCATTACGCTTAGGCTGTGCTAGTTGTGCTGTCGGCCACGAAGAAGCTAGATCTAGTATAGCGGAGTCCAAGGGACCGCTGCAATCCCCTCTTAGCCCCACAACATCAGAACACAATGAAATTCTTGTAAACACTTTAGTAGAAGAAATTAGACATTTCTTTAATGTGAACGTGGAACGTGAAAAACAAGCCAAACTTGCTGATCAGGAAAAAGATGCTGTTCTCGGTCCAGCCTATGGCTGGCTGGCTGCGCCAAAAGTATATCACTTTCCACCCCATACAGAAGAACGCATTCAAGTAAGCCTTAATTGTGCAACAATATTATGTAAACAAGCACTTTTGTTGACGAGCGTATACGTTTTTGACACGATGTCGGTCAGTATTATTTTACCGTATTGGTAAAATAAAGCGCGGCAAACACTAACTTTTTAAAACCAGTACGGTGATCTTATGTACCTGATACTGTACTGTAGGGCTGGCAGAATATGCACACCGTTTCTTCGCAGTTAAATAGAGAACGGGTCGAAATTTTTTGGTGCAACCAAACCTGATTCTAATACGACTGACGACGAGAAGTGATGCCGATATAAATACTTTGTGCACCAATCTTTGTCACTTCGCAATTTTTACATGTCAGTTTTTAGACTTCACAAAGTTAATTAAAGTAAAAAAATTCTAAAAATTTGAACTGAGAAGCAAAATTATATGTCAAAATTTACCTATGCGTTTCCTACTTCCAAAATTTTTGCCCGGAATGACCTACACAGATATAACCCGCAGGTCATAATATCCAAATCTGGATACGCATAATCCAAGGTCGACCAGACCGAACCCTATGCACCAATGTGCAGTGTGCACTGTCAGGTTCAGCCCCTCTACGACAATTTACAACAATCAAAAACTGGTGTTTACGTCCTTCTTAAGGCTGCGACAATTATTACTATTCTTTCGGCAGTAACAAACATGGAAATACCATTATACATTGCCAAGCCTTAACCACAGCCTCTTGTATGACTGCACACAAAGCACAGACACACACGCGCGCGCGCGTTGCAACGCACGCGCACACACAGCACATGCACGTCAAGTTCAGCAGCTGTGTGTCATATCACCGCTGCCTTCAGTTCGATGCACGATTCACATGCAGTTTTGGTTTCAGTGCATTGACTGAATCAAGTATGTACGGCCGCTGAGGCGGCCGCGCAACAAGCTCTGATACTCTGCTAGTTGTTACAATTTCAGTGTTCCTGATGAAATATTAAAAGCGGGTATTATTTGTACACAGAATCGTCATAAATAATAATCAATTTCTGTACACATTGACTGCTGATTGGCTAAACGTTATTGGTAACTGTGAACTTTTCTACGCAGCGACCTAAGCTGCAGCTTATATACCATAATTCAAATTTATGCTAGCACGCAAATTATTTCAATGTGATAAAACTGGTAGGTCAGCAAACTTCACAATTTGTGTTAGCGTGTGTGTCAGTTTCTGTATGTAGATTCTCAGCTACATCAAGTAATAAGAAACACTACCATTATTGGTATAATTTCGACAAGGTTAGTAAACCGAATTGTGCATTGCGTAGCCGTTGTACTATTGCTGAACTGCCGGCCTGGAATTTAACGATCGTTTGCAGCATAACTGGCGTAAAGCAATCCTTTCGCATTGGTGCCTTAGCGACGAGCTGCCTACTGCATCGCTTATTATAATCGAGAGGGTAGGATTGTTGGTGGGGGTGTAAATGAATTGGTTTGAAACTGGAACGAAATAACTGACTAACTACTACTACTACTACTACTACTGATGCAAGGTAGGTACGTAATAGAAGAAGGTGCAGAAATTCTTCAGGCTGCTTTTGTTCTGGCGCAGGCAGATGTTCTTGTAGTTTCGACCTACGTGCTTAAGTTTTTAAGTCAGGTATGCAGCCAATAGGTGTTTTAAGGACTAAGATGTTCATTGTGGTGTTTAAGTGTTTTCGGTTTCATTGTTTATAAGAAACGCATTGGCAACGTATATTTCACTAATTTCAGAACCGCTGCAGCGTTTTCCATCCAAAACAATGCGAAAAAGCTCTGCAGTTGCTGAATGAAAGACAACACAAAGCAATAACAGCAAAAAATTACTTGGAGATTGTGGAAGAAATTCTGGATGAAGTTGTCTTAGATACTACTCTTTATATAAATTCTCCTTGTAGTTCTTACACCCGATGGCTGTAATGTCAGTACAAACTGATTTTACGATATGCTAACTTAAGACGACTGTATGCACGATTATGTTATTATTGGTTATTGTTTAGATTTAAATACAAGAAATAATGATTGAAGGACTTAGTATTCTTGTTATAAAGGATTCAAATCTAATTTGATTAGGTAATAAACTAGCCGTAATTGGGGAGTTTCATAATTTTACCTACTACCAAGAGTACATAATAGAAATGATATTATCGTATAATGAATTCTGATTACTACAGAATGAAATTAACCAAAAACACGCACTGCATAACTTCATGTCGTGTAGAACTTGCGAATGCAAGTAGGTATTGCATGAATCAACAACTATAATAATATAATAATTTTTAATTTCGTGGTTATAAAAATAAATAATAGTTTATCGCAAGACTTTTAGATTTCATGTCGCATGCAATGGGGTGACAAAGCATGACAAAACAGTCGTAAACGTCTTGAACTTATAATTCTCCTATAAACATCAGTACTATTGTCAAATATGGAAAAGTTACACAAAGTGTCCATTGATGTCGTATAGCCAAAGTCATAAGCTAACTGATAGACTGTAAAAAATTTTGAATCGGTTTAATTAAAGAAAATAGCATATAAAAAGAGGGATGGGACATGGTATATATACATGTCTTACTGTTTCATTAAAACCTTGTAGTGAGAAAAGCTAAGGAATTAAAGTTGAGAGTTTGGACCAAACATTGTAAAAAATCAAAGTATTTCAAACGAGGCTACAGAAAATAGAAACTCACAGAGTATAAAAGAAATACAAAACAAAATTTACAAAATTATACATTAAAGCTTGATTAAATACTTAAATAAAATTATAACTGAATTATAACAGAAATAGAAAAAAACAAACCAAATAGTTCTTATTTTCTTATACACTCACTTTATCTAAACACTTCTAAGACACCATTTATCTAAACTTTTAGAAAACCCTTCAATGTATTTGTATTGGTGTAAACTAATCATAGACATTAATTCATTAACCACTTTGAATGTTCTCAATAGCAGCGGTATCACTTCTTAAATATTTCCTTGAAATAACGGAAGCGTATTCCAAAATAGGAAGTACAATGGTCTTATAAACACAATAAGACGGTAAAACGGCTTGACTAAATTAAATACAGTTTCTAGTTCGTTTTTTACTATTTTTTGTAATATGTATGTTTATAGAATTTCGTTGAACGGTTGGTATACTAATCTTTGAATCCACTGACAGTATTTAGAACATAACTCTCGATGAAACAAAGCGTAATAAATAAAATAGTACTTAATTTTATCAATATTTGTTATTGATCATGATTTATCAATAATTAATTAATTATAAATTAATTTATGCATGAATAAATAAAGCTATTTATACATGCGTTTGCGAGCATCTAAACATATTAATGCTAATGCTAATGCAAATTAATGCTTGTTAATTAATTAATAAGCATTGTTATAATAAGCAAAGTAGGATGTAAAGCAGAATAGGAATAGCAAACAGAGAAATCATATTTTGTCAAATCCAATTGAATTAAAATTATGCTGAATATGTAATTAGCTGTATAAAAAACGCACCTTTGACCTATTTGTTTTTATCGACACAATGAACTGACAAACAAGGTGTAACATTAGACGTGTTTATGACATCACTTCGTCAAGATTGACCATTTACTATCATTGGAACGTGAAAATAAATTTCTGGGGACATGAAAATAAATGGCGTAATATCATCGTTGTTAATACCGAGAATTAAAACGCCACAGTTAGGAACTGAAGTGTTCATTTTTCAACCCACTAACAAAAAACGAACAGCAAACACACAAGTCAATTGCTAATTGACCATCTATGCTACCTACTGTAGATGCGTTCCAAAAATAGTAGTCATCAGTATAGCATTAATAGCAATGAGAACCCAATAAAGATACAGGTTAATTAGTGTCAGAAATGAAGTCAAGCCCGAGACAGGAACTTGAGAAATATCCGTTAACACTTATTCCCAGGCTCGTTTACCCTATTTCACTGTTTGCAATCGGTTTGAAATGAAGCCCATCATTTACAAAATTTAGCAGGAAACCGGTTTTTGGGGTTTTAGAAATAGGTTTGGTTTGGCTACTTAAGCCCGGTTCATACTTGTCCTTAAGGACACAGGGACGATCTGCAAACGACCCCAATTATATATCGCGCAGAAAACTGATACAATTAGTAGGCCAACGTGTTTATTAAATTTCTCTGAGACTTTAAATGAAAGTGTTTTAAACGATTAGGTATCGTAGTGCAATCAAGCCATTTCCAACTGCAAGCCAGAGTTTCTGCGTGCAAGCTGTTCTGGCTGAAGGGTTCTTTGTTTGGCCTCTAGTTAATTGGTTAGGAATGAATCGAACAGTATAGGTATTTCTTCCGGTGTACATTACCTGTTTTCATCGTAATTTGACAATGATTTACCTGTAGCAAGAGTACATACATAATAGCGTCTCACTCTCTACAGAAGAAGAGTGAGACACTCTCCAGCCTGCCTGTGCTCTAGCACAAGCGCCTGTTCTCTAGCACAAGCGCCTGTGCTGTAGCACAAGCAGATGCGCTGGTCGTTTTCAGGCCACATGTTGACATTTTGTGCAACATGTGGCTGGCCAATCAGCGCGTAGATTCTCTGCGTAACACACCTTAGTATATTATCGCTGATGCGTTGATAAACATTAAGATAGGGATAAAAGGTTAATAACTCATTATTTATTCATAGTCTGCTTGCAAAAACATTAAAAAAGGTTTGTAAATACCAATATTTTGGCAAACTTTCAGCGAAATTAATTGGGAAACTTTCGACATATAAACTATTATAACCATAAGCAGACTATGAATAAATAATGAGTTATTAACCTTTTATCCCTATCTTAATGCTTATCAACGCATCAGCGATTATATACTAAAGTGTGTTATGCAGAGAATCTACGCGCTGATTGGCCATACATGTTGCACAAAATGTAACAACTGTAACGCCTGAAAACGACCAGCGCATCTGCCTGTGCTAGAACAAAGGCAGGCTGGAGAATGTCTCACTCTTCTTCTATATAGAATGAGACGCTAGTATGTACACTTGGTAATAGTTAAACATCACACACATACTTGTGAATCAATTTAAAATTAAAATGACGAGCATGAATAGCTCGACATTTCGTACTGACCTAGTGAGCACGTGCTTTGGCACGTGCCGTAGAATGTAGATTAGGACGAATCAAAACAGAACACGGTCGTGTCTCGTTAGTTAGTCAAAAATGAGCTGATACTGCTCTCACTTCACGATTTCTGCAACCTACAGAGCGGTTGTGTCTTATCAGTCGCTCTGTAGTCAAGATGAGTCCGTTTCCCACCCACCCGCCCAATGATAACCTAAATTTTTGTTTAGACACTTTGAGCAGATCAAGCTGGATCCAGTCAACTAATACCTTGAACTGCACCGGCCAGCTTATATCCGTCATAAAAAGTGCTTGGGCGGACAATACTCACAAGCAGTACTCGTTAGCTTTCAAAAAGTTTATAGTATGGAGTCAGTCCAATAATTTGGTAGCCTTGCCTGCTTCTTCCTCGTCAGTTGCAGCCTATCTTCTATGGCTGGCAGATGCCAAAAAATCATCATCAGTTGCGAGTGCGTCAGTCGCCGCGATCGGCTGGGCTCACGATTTAGCTGGCTATCCCAACCCTTGTGTCACAGCTCCAGCTAAGTTTGTTCTGAAGGGTATTTTACGCTCAAAAGAACTGCAACCTAAAAAACGGCTTCATCTGCCCATTACTTCAGACGTGTTTTGTACACTAGTGACTGCATGCAATCAAACCAATATGCTGCACCTGCGCTTTCTTGCTCTAATCTCGCTGTGTTTTAGCGGTTTCATGAGAATATCCGAAACTCTGTCCCTGAAGCGTCGTAATGTCACAGTCCACACTGAATATATTGAGTGCATCATCGAAAAATCTAAAACTACCAACTCGGGCAAGGAAATACCGTCTACATTAGTAAATCACAAGGCAAAATTTGTCCTTATAGTCTAATACACCAATACTTACAATGGCTAGACTGTTATAACTGTTCGCTCGACAATCATATTTTTACTAACCTAGCCCTTCGCAAGTCCTCAAACACCTACTATCCTAGATTTAAATACCCACTAAAATACTCATGTGTAAGGGACTTCTTCAAGTACGCCCTGAAAGAAGCTGGACTCGATCCGTTAAAGTTCGGCCTCCACTCATTCAGAACCGGAGGCGCCACTACCGCAGCATCAAAAGGAATCGACGATCGACTAATAAAGAAGCAAGGCCGCTGGAAAACCGAAGTATCAAAAGACCGCTATATTAAAGAATCATTGGAAGAAAAGCTGAAGACAACAAAATCCTTGGTGTAGACTATCCCCATGGTTGCAGCAATCAGTCATATCTCATATATATCTCATATATCTCTGTTATGTCTCATAATATTAAATTATATTATTTTCGTCTAAATAATAGAAAATAACACTATTTATGTTACTTAAATTTGTCAAAGTTCTACAAAAATTACATACATGCTTACGCTTAGGGTGCATTTCACAATGGTGGTTTTGCGTACGTTTTCATAGGTATTATAATTAACAAGTAATTTCATTACGAAATAATGCTTGATTCGTTACAAATTTAGTATGTCTCCTTAAACCATGGTTTTAGCTCAGTTGAAAGTTCAGTAGAACAGAGACTTGATGTGCTGCAGGTTAGACATTATTAGCGCTTTGTTTCAACAGTTATACGAGGATGAGCCCCCTAAATTATTATTCAAAGTAAACACCTTAATAAACAAGCTGAATAACCGAAATATGTAGTCAAACAAAATAGCAAACAAGCACGTTTTGCGAGTAAAGTTAAATTAATTTTAGACGTGCTCGTCGCGACGTGCTTGAAATGCTGAGGATATTCTTCGAATATAAAACGCGGCACCAAAAATTTTCAGAGCCAACATTTCAAACTAATAACGCAACGTGTCGACTGGTGGTTATCTCACTTCTTAGGCAACAATGTCAGCATTATGGTTGAAAACGTTTGTATCAAAAAACTTTTATGGCGTCAGTTTCACTTTTAAACTAAGAGCTAGAGTCATGGTCAAAATGACCGTCACCCACATATTCGGCCACTTTTTAGAGTCGAAAATAACTGAACGCCGCAACGACATCCATAACTGTGCAAATGTGCAGCACTGCTAAGGCTCTTTGGCTTAGTCTGACAGTTACCAAATTGGCATCAGATTAAAACCACAACTTTCATGGTTCCGACGTGTTCATAAACAATCTTGGAAACATTGTTGCAACAGGTTTCGTTGCAGCCCTTTTGCAATCAGAATAATCGCCTGCCACTAACGACGTAGGTAGATACGTACACACACACCCACACACAGTGTGTATTTTAGGAACCTAGCAGTCGAATAACACAGCAATCGCCTGATCTACGTGTTATTTATAGGAGCCTTTTGCACTATAGTATATACGCGGCGGCTGAGGCCGCCGCGTAAAAACAAAAACGTATTAAACATGACGAAAATAATATTCCAATGACACATACATACCAATACCAATATAGCAAACAAAGCATCCTGATTATACAACATGAAAACATTAGGTATAGCACACTTCCTGTGCGTTATACACTTCCTGTAAATGCTACTAAACTGAGCTATGTATGTTCCGTGATTCGCTGTACACGTACGTATATACCAAAATATTTTAAAATAATAATTAAATACGTAACCATTTTGTCAACGTATTGTAGTATGGACGATACTGTTGCAGTAAATCTCTGATGTGTAGTTAAGCCAAAGATGATTTTGACAGTAGACATTTAACGCAAGCTTTTATGCTTGTTTTTGTACACACAGGTGTACTGTATCAATGCTATTAGCTGAGTTACCTGCTTTTACTCAAGCTGCTAATGGCTTCTTTATAAACAATGACTAAAAGTCATCCATTGTTTCTACCTAACCTAATGTGCGATGCCCTACTCTTCGTTATTAATCTAATTAGACAAAATCTGTGCTTAAAGCATCAAGAAGCGGTTTATTCATTTATATTAATTGTGCTATAGCATAAGCTACTGGTTCTAGTATTGATTAATTCAGTGTAAAACGATATCACAATATAATATACTATATAATTTTTGATACACTTCTGTTGTTCATCTATTTATAGTCACTAGGAACTGCGAAACTATTGGAAAGTTTATTTTTGATCGTGTAATTTTTATTTAAATTTTACCATGCCTGAATGTTTTTTACTTTTGCTAAATATATACATACATATCTATTCAAAGTAATAGTCGTGGATCGTTATAACAGAAGTGTAATTTTTTCAATTCGCTATGCTGCATGCAAAACATTTGTTTCAATATTCATTAGTCCACTCATTCCCTGATAACCTCCGTTATCTGGCTACAGTGCTTTCTTAGACAAGTACAATGCTACTAAGTTTATTAACGTGATTAAGCAATAGGTAATCTAAATCTCTTAAACATCTGCACGCAATTTCAGCTTCAATATCAACGTGATACTTCAACTGGTACCTACCTACTTTTTTGGTAACGAGGTTTTGTCCTTTTGGACAAACTTTCGTCTTTCAAGACAAAATCTTCGTCTATTTGGACAATCCCTCGTCTTTTTTTGGTAACAAAGCTTTGTCCTATTGAACAAACATTCGTCTTTATGGACAAAGCTTCGTCTTTTAAGACAGAACCTTGGTCCTTATAGACGAACCTTCGTCCTTTTGGGCAAACCTTATCCTTTTTAAGTAACGAAAGTTCGTTACCAGTAACGAATTGGAAACTTTTTTGCAATGTACTGTATTTTAGCAACAAAATGGCTAAAGCAGTAAAGCTAAAGAAAATAATGCGCGGCCTTGGATGCAACAAGGGTGAAGACATTGAAGACGGGCATCACAGTGGTGGTTCTCGAACCGGCTCAAGTTGTACAACACCGGAACCCAATGATGAGATCATGAACGTGGCACTGGAAGAAATACGACACTACTTTTACATTGTGGCAGCGAAAGAAAAAGAAATGCGAGACAAGGAAGAAGAAGAGCAAAAGAAAAAGAACAACCCATCGTACACTTGGCTGGCCACGCCGAGAACATACACTTTTCCGCCGGAAGATGAAGAACGCATCGAGGTAGGACAATGCAACGACTTTTGCCAGTCGATTCGAGGTTCTTAACGACCTATTAAAAACACAAAAGACAGAAACTAGGTAGTAGATAAATGCATTATACAATATAATATAACCCAAAAACAATCAATTTAGCGTCGTTTTACAACCTTGAAGAGTGTCTACATCATATTGCTATTGAAATAAAAGATGAATGAAATGTGAAATTACAGGTGAACAGTATGTCATGATTATTTACCATGGTTGAGCACAGAGAAGCAGTAAGCATATAAGCTAAATTTCAGTTAGTATCATCAAGAGTGTATAATAGGGAAGCGTATGACACTCATCTCTATTCTAGCTTATCGGTCGGAATGGCAGTCAGGCCGAAATAGCCCTTTTACGTCTTTAGCTTGAATAAGCAAGAGTGTCATACAATATGTCATACCCTATTATGCACTCTTCCCATCATCAATAGACAATGAATTACGAGAAGATGCGCATATAGTTATGGTTATATTGCTTTGTTTCAATAGCATAATAAATTTTGAAATTCAAAATGATTGTTTAGGAAAGATGCAGAAACTTCAATCCACTCCAGTGTGAGAAAACGATCAAGCTTGTGAACGAGAAGGGTGCCGACTGCGAGACTATAGCCGAGTATATCCAAGCAATTGACGAAATATTGGATGCCGTCGTTCTGGATATCAGTTTGTATCCCAGCAATAAGAATGTTATGAAACAGACCAGTGATTAGATTCCGCTGAAGTTTAGCGAACAAACAGTGACTATTGAACTACAGAGATTTAAGCCCGGTTCATGCTTGTCCTTAAGAACATAGGGACAGGGACAAGGACAAATTTCTGGCAGCTATTATGAAGCATTGACGAAATTGTTTCGTCTAATTGTTTGCAAGCAAGCTGGCCTTCAATGATACTTTCTTCCCATCAAACGTTGGGTCATTTGGTCAGATAGTTTTCCTGAAATTGCTTAAGGACAAAATGATTGGGACAAGGACAAGGACGAGTATGAACCGGGCTTTAGCATTTAATGACAGTCATACTGTATCTCATCAGAATATATATGTACTTTACTCTACAGTAAGAAAACGCAAAAAATAGAAATCTGAATGAAAGGTTTAAAACTTCTGATTCATGCATTAACGTCTTTTCCAACAGTACATAACTTTTCCGATGCTATTTCGCATATTTTTGATGACAACTGATCTTTTTTTGAGATGTCATACCTAATCTACATACATACATACATACATTTTCTCTTTTCGAATGTTGGAGGTAAATCTTGGATGGTCGGTACTCTGTCTTAAGCCTAGTTCATAGTAGTGGGGAACTGTCCGTAGTTGTCCATGTCCGAGTCCGTGTTCGTGTCCGGAAGGTTGTCCGTAACATTTGTCCGTGTCCGTGTCCGTGTCCGTCAGCAGCATTAATTCATACTGCTACGGACACTCTACGGACAGTGCGTATGCATATAAAATAACACCAACACATTTTGTTGTGCAGCAGACGAGTGTGAGCGCAAGTTTTGAAAAATCAATAAAAACGTTCTGCACACATAAAAAGCAAGCTGTTGAGCTGAAATTACGATAAATTTCACATTATTTTACTATGCGCGGAGGAATTTTATGTGGTCGCACGTACACGTGACTATAAGGCTAAAATCTAATTGGCTAATTCCTTACGGATACGGACAAAAGTTGAACTGAATTCAACTTGACTTCCGGACATCCGGACAGCCCTTACGGACACTCACGGACAAGTTCTTACGGACATCCGGACAACTGTGCATCAAACTACTCTTACGGACACGGACAGCCCTTACGGACAACTATGAACCGGGCTTTAGAGTCCTTCCGTGCTGTTCTACATAAGTACATAGTGAATGCAAAAAAGTGAAAATATAGCCCAATATATGAAATTAGTCATTTAGATGGTATATACAGCTAAACTTTAATGTCAGTTTTTTAGTGATTAAATTAACAAAATGTGACCAGAAAAAGTTGCAATGAATGAAATTACATAAAAAAATAAAAATTGAAGGTAGAAAGAAACATCAATGGCTAAGTGAAAAAGATAGAGACAAGCAATATAAAAATTAAAAACAACGGTGGTTACTAAAACCCGGCTCGGGCCGGGATTACCTAAAATCCGGCCTTATGTTAACTCTCATCTTTCTGGACCGTTAAATAACTAAAACCCGGCCCGGGCCATAGTTTGACTAAAATCCGGCCAAAGGTATCTCTTGCGTTTGCCCAGGCCGGAAAATGACTACAACCCGGCTCCCGGCCCAAGGTATGTCCTGCGTTTTTAATTTCCGGCGCGGGGAAACGCAGGAGATACCTTGGGTTTTAGTCAAACTATGGCCCGGGCCGGGTTTTAGTTATTTACGGGCCTAGAAAGATGAAAATTAACATAGGGTCGGGTTTTAGGTAATCCGCGGCTTGGGCCGGACCAGTAACCACCAAAAACAACTACTATGACGGTTTAGCTGTTCTGCTTGACGAATGTATACGATGCCGCTTTAAAGATTGTTCTACGAAATACTGTAATATGTAGTTAATACTAATGCTATTTTTTGTTCTCTGTACTTTTGACGTATATGTATTCACGTGTAGTCACTAAATAAAGTACACATTTGTAAAAGCATATTATATATTTTTCGTATGATGCTAAAACGTTGGATCGTGGCTTTTATGTAGAAACGCTTTCTTAAATCAAAAGTGTTAATATTTTGCTTCAGGTGATTGCAGAAATTTGTAAAATCTTATAAATGATAGGACGATATGATCGGTATTCCGGCAGAAAAACTTGAAAGCCAAAAGTTCTGTGTACCGGCACAAACAATAGATAGCTCTTAATGGTCTTAATCTGTAGTTCATAATTTTGAGCCCGTTCCGTTGCCGTTCGCTTTACTGAACTAGTACTTTCGACTTCAGATGAACGGACATAAAGCTGAAGGGAAAATACGGCTTCATGGACGAAAGTATGATTGAATATCCGGCCTGCCGCTCAGGTTGCCCTGACTCCGGACATCCGTTCATCTGTGTGCCACAGTGCCAGTATGCGTATAAAAATATGTTTCTACCCTAACTTGAAGTCAGTAAGGAAAGCTTTTTCTCATATTTGTACACTGATTATTACCAATTAGGTACAACAACCCTTGCCCAGAGTTCATGTCCCATCGTTTTTCCCTCAAATTTAAAAATTTGCCAAACCAGCCAAATTTTAGATAGAAAACAGTCTAGGAATGAATGAATGAGCAGCCTTGCTTTTTTTTGGGGAATATTTGTTCACTTTTGAGCAGTGTTGCGAAACTACTCCACTGGTTATTATTGCTTCGTGAGCTACTGTCTAAAACTCGGACCATTCTAGGCGTACCTGGAAACCACTGTGTAAGCGATAAGGCATTCAGACGTGGGCTACACTGCTACCTAAACGCACGAACTATTGTCGTTTGGAAGGCACAGAAACCAAGATTTCAAATATTAACTATTTAATAATCCAAAAATCAAAAACAAAAAGATTACAAAAACTCACTTCACGGGGATAAATCTCTAACATGATTAATTAAATTAATAGGCATAATATATTACAAAATCACACATCATTCAACGCTTCAATTCATTAATTAATAACATTAATCACACGACTAACGATCTATCCAAATTATGGATTACAACATTACGATCAAAAACTTTACAAATACGAAAAAATAGACAGTCGACAAAATGTATATATTGCCTAGACAAAAGCAAAGCTTCTTGGAAGCTAGGGCGCTAATATTACTTCTCCAACACATGATATGCAAATGAGTAAAAAAATAAAAATCTTAATCTAGATTTTAAAATATCTATATCTAAAAATATTTTAGAAAAAATTTAATGCTAATTAACACTGAAACTATATTTTTAAATGAACGAGCGTTTTTTAAATTCTCAACAAATTGTCAAAAATAAAGATCTTTGATGAATACAAAATTACATCCTGCTAACATTAGTGAGTCAACACAAAACGGATCTGTAGCTAATAAATACACGCACACAATATTACCAAAAACCAGAAAATTCAATCTTACGTCCATAGTAGTCAAAAATGGTTTGAATTTAATAGTTGCAATGTTTAAATAATTTTAACTTTAAAAACCAAACAATTGCACTACATAATTCTGTAATCAATAAATATAAATTTTTTTAAGCATTAAGGATATAAGAATGATTACGCACTAAAACATGATTTAATAACTATATATAAAAACATTCTAAAAATTAATAAAAAATAAAGTGTCACAACACGTCATCTAAACTAAAGGCCACCGGATCCTTTATCAACTTTGAGAATATTCTTGAAATAGAACTTGTTCATTTGCTCCAAGAATATGAAAGTGAGCACCGTGTGTGGTCCCAGTCTCATGTAGTAGGGTGTAAAGCCCTTCCACAGAGCAAACAAGCCTTCGTTTCGAATTATCTTGAACCAGACATCCTGAAGATTAAAAATCCCTAATTAATTATCAGGAAAATAATTATATTAAAACCTGACTGACAAGCTATGAATCCGCCAATACTTGGATGCTGTTTTAAATGGGTACGATATTAAATGTTAACTTAGTGGTCCATTAAAACAGTTTTAGATTTAGGTTCACTCGCTGTGCACGCACAAAATTTCAAAGCAAAATTTGATACGTTAATAAAAATTTTACAGATTGTTATGAATTAAAGTTGGCTTTCTTGTTATGGGGTTTCAGGTCTGAAAGTAAGCCTTAGTCTGATTTGATGGCTTACGAAAGCAAAGCCGACGTAACAAAGTCATTCTATAAAAAAGCTGAATCACTTACGAAAGCACCTCTGTACTCAGGAACACCATTGACTATCTTCATGTTTTGAATTCTGAAAAATACTGGACATTATCAATCTCGTTATTATTACTGTCATTATTATCTCGTTATCCATCAAAACGACTGATAACTCATCAATCAAATTTGACTATGGCATGACAATTATTAATTAAAATGATTGATAAACACTGCTCCGTTCAATTTCATATCTTTTATGGCAAATAGTGTTTTAATGCCCATTTCAGGTTCATTCAAGTAGAAATTTGTTAGTTTCATTGAAAAAAGCAAAACAAGCTAAATACAACATCTATCTGTATTTGAGCTCAGCTTCGAACTTCAAGTCAATTTATATAAAATAAATAAAACCAAATTAACCAGCTAAATCTGTATTATTACCTAGTCTTTGCAATATCCACTGGCATACTGGCAGCTGTGGTAGCGAGCCCGCTGATCATGCTAGCCCAGAAATGGCAGAAAATATTGTCACCCACGGAAATATTAGAAAAAACATTAAAAACACTTTGCTTTATAAACGCTTGCTACCTTACTGCTCAGACAGACAAAGTGAAAAAACAATCATGATATATTTGGAATGGATACGAATACTTCATGTCCAGTCATGTTTTCGCCAAACCATCCCAACTGTGCAAAAAAATGACGCTCGCAAAAAAAATTAAAAAAACCATTTCGCAAAATTACTTGAGATTTCTACAGCATGTAAGGTGGTGTTGCCGTGGCTTTAATTTAATCGCGTAATTTCTGATTGGAATGCACTTCCTAGCTGTGTCGTCGAAGCTCCGAGAAAAATTCCAAACATCCACAATAATAAAACGAATTTGACCTAAAAACTAAAATGTATTCTAAAAGCTTTTATGATTTCTTATACTTTTAGGCAGTTTTTATACACTTAGGGCCAATTCCTTTACCAGATTAAACGGACTGGACTTATTTTCGTCCATTAAAGTTTTGAAATGGCAAATTGGATTAAACGGACTAGAATAAGTCAGCGGCTTAATTTTAGTCTGACCCCACTCCAAAACTACCACTGGACTAAACGGATATAACATGCACGCTTAACAATATCGTGCATAGTTAAGTCCGTTTAGTCCGATTAAAAAGCAGCGCGGTAAAAGTTAAGTCCGTTTAATCCAGAAAGTTTTGGAATGGCATTTTTCTGCATAATTGTTAGACAGTTTAGTTCGATTATAATTAACCCTTCAATGGAATAGGCCCTTAGTTTAGATAGACTACAGGTTCAGTCTATGTAACTCCACAGTTGGCAAACTCACTGATCTTCGCAGGAACTGTTTTGCCTCAGATTACGTGGCCAGCTGAGCTGCATTCACTACCATCGCTCGCATTACTGTCGGCCCACCACCAACCCTAAACATTTAATTATTCTACGTGAGCACCATTTTTATAGGCTGTATCAGGGTTTTTTTGTGTAAAATAGGGGTATTTACACATTGGCCGCCTAATTTACACAGCAAAAAATAAAATACACTGATTACACAGCCCCATTTTTGCCCCAAAAGTTGATGAAACGGCCTATTTTGGTTGTCAAGAATTACAAAAATTCGCGAAGTGGCGATTTGTGCCTGTGACCTCTTTGTCGTAACAAAATTAAGTCTAATTTTTGACCCCAAAACAAAAAATTTTAAGTTTCTGCTCTTAAACGGCTTATGATTTTTTATTTTAGCATTCGTTTTTATGCACTTGAAAGTTGACAGTGAAAAATCAGCCACGCTGAGCCTGTCTGTAAGATTTCTTGTCCTACGTCAAACTACTGTAAAAGTTTTACACCCGGATTTGAAAAAAAAATGAGTATCATTTGGCTGATAGAACAACTCTCTATCTGTGTAAACCATGCATGTACACGGGGTCTCTGCCTGGGTGATAGGGCTTGTTTCAG